>PVIY010001700.1:0-27287 GCA_004026745.1 Myrmecophaga tridactyla | reverse complement strand
CCAAGTTGACAACTGAATCTAACTAACACACAGGTCAAGTTGGTATCTCTCTCCTAATAGAACTTCCTAGAATTCTTCTAGTCACATACAATGCAAGTATCTATAAACTATCAGAGGCCCATTGACTTCTATTGCTTCAATCGTATTGAATTGAATGGCTTCAATGAATGCACTCTATATCTGCTACATTACAGTTTCACTTGTGTAACCCATTTAGTCAAAATGTTCTGTATCTTAACCAAGAACCAAGAACTTAAGTTCATATTTTTGATAAGAAAGTGAGTATTTCTCTGTAGGGAAGTTATGATCTGTCATGTATATATAATATCTTGGAGATTTCCATTGATAAAATCTATGTTTATAATTCTATATAATGAATTCACTTAAAACATATTTTTCACTGATCAAGACTGCTAGAAAATATGAATTTAAAATCTCAAAATTCTTAAAGGTTGTATGCAAATTCTCTTTTGGAAACATTTAACCTACATATAGGAGGGACTGTTGATAATTTCTAGGAAGGTACAAAATAAATCAATTGCCAATTTGTTTTTGCTGTGAGAAGACATTAAAAGGCATGTGAAATCTATGACTTTTATTTTATTAGTTTATTTTTCCTTTGGTTCCTATTTTATAGCTTCTCTTCACATTTTGATAAATAAGGAATTTTTCCTATTATGTTGAATTTTATGAAAGGTGATTATCTTTCATTACTAGTCAAATCTTAATTTACAAGAGCATTTTATAAGATAAAGCACTTTATGTGTTCAGTGATAAAAATCATTGTGATTTATACATGAGAAAACAGAAGCTGAGTAGTGATGTAACAGTCACTGAAACTGTGTCTATTCTCAAAGACCATTTAGATTATTATAGTGTAACTGGATAAGTCAAGCTCAACAATTGGCTTGCAAAAAGCTATTTACTAGCTTCTCATGTGTGATCAATTTAGTCAGAAGCGCTAAATCTTTAGAGAATGTATATGATATGGAAAAAAATTTCAGCTTTGGTTAAGAGATCAAGATGAATAGGTTGTTTGCTCTTATAGGCCATATTGTGATATAATATTTTCAAATGCATTTTTTACTGAAATGATGATGTTTAGTTTACTGAACCTATGATGTTCTTGGGTTGTATGCAAATTATAATCTATAAATATTGATATCATAAAAGATTTAGGAATTTTTTTGGTTCATACATGTATATGTGAACGACTCTATAAAATGGAACTTATCAGAAAGCAACATGGGACAAAGACCTGAAGCATTTGACCTTTGGGAAGCATAGATTATTACACACAACAACTTATAAACCAATGTTGTTTTTTCTAATAGAAGTTGGCGATAATTTCATAAACTATCATGTATACCTTACCACTGGAGCAGTCCTTCCAGAATACTTAAAGTTATCACTCCTAGGATATCAAATATACCAATACAGAGAAAGCTTAATTCCTATATAACAACCTATACAAATTCAATTCAAATTTAACCCAGATTGACTGTGTATGATAATAATTTTCTGTATCACTAGTAAATATTTATTGAACTCATTCATATTTGTTTTGTGAACAACCAATGTAGATCACTGCATAGCTGAACCAATTGATGTATGACTATGTGTCATTAGCTTAGTATAAAATTATAAAGCAGTTGACTTAATTTCCATTTTTACCTCTGGCTCCCAAGACCTAAATCATACTGTCCTTTTTTTTTTCAGAAAAACATAAGCAATAATAACTTCAGATATACTTTTCCATACCCACAATGTTCAATAACAAAAAACTAATGGGTGAATCAAAGTTTTGTGGAGCTTGATGCTTAGTCAATTTGGGTACCCTTTTTAAGAAAGAGAAGATTAAAAATTATGAATTAAAAATGGGTAAAGAGATCTTTGAAGGGGCCAGTATAAATAATAGATTCAGAATTAGGTTCTTGGGAAATCTACAAATATGTAAATGCTAGGGAAAGGAAGCATTTTTTTTTTTATACTTGATCATTTGGTCCTTTCTGGAGGCATCTTTCAAGAATTGTGAATGATTGAGATTTTATTCTACTTGCAAGGTAAGAAGTTTGCCTTCCACTGTTTCATGGATATTGGTAGAAGACCCAAGATCCCTGGGTCATAGACAGAGGAATATATTATTCTCAGGACAGCAAGAAACACGACCTTCATGTTTACATCAATGCACCTTGACACTTTCCCCCAAGTTCCATGCAGATGACACAGAGGAAACCAAAATATACTGAAATAGTAGATTTTCATCATAAATGAGGACTCCAAGCTTAAGAGACTCAAATATCTTATAATAGACAGTAAGCATGCCTTGTCTCTGTCCTGAAAGGGGACATTATTTTTATTATACTGGGCAATAGCCAAGAAAGATGCCCTATATCTTCCAAGGCTGTTTGTTTTTTACATAAACATCCTTGAAAAGATAGTCTAGAATAAAAGACAGCTAGTGTTCCTGCTAACAAGTATGCAGAAGCATGAAGGACCCATTGAATAAAATGATATTTTCATGAAAAAAATTGCTTCAAATTGAACTTTGTATAGTATCTGTAATATGTTTTTTAAAAAAAACTTTCAGTTCGGGGTTGCAAGGGTAGTTCAGTGGAATAATTCTTGCCTGCCATGCAAGAGACCTAGGTTTGATTCCCAGTCCATGCACTTCCCAAACAAGCAAACAAACAAATGAAAAAACAAACAAAAACAAAATAAAATGTCAACAAATGGTGCTGCAATAAGAGGATACTCACATGGAAAAAGAATGAAATGTGACCCCCCACCATACAGCATACAAAGAAAAAAAAAACTTTCAGTTCAAAGTAGTATATCTACATGGTTAAATAAAGCAACCCAATAGTAAAAAAGGGGAGTGCAGTAAAAACAATACCTTGCTATGCCCCTTACCTCTATCAGTCCCACTCCTCAGATATAAGTACTTTCAACTAATTAGCTTTTTAGTGTTCTGCTTTGTTATCTCCAAGGGTGTGCTGGTAAATACTTAACAGCTGTTTTTTCAGGGCACTATGAATGTTGGTTGATTATTCTGTTTACATAATTAAGATAAAAGTGAAACAATGAAACATATGTCTGCATTTCACTTTTCATCAATGATGTAAATGATTTCTGTGCCAAAGTTTATATATTTTTTTTAACACTGGATGAATATTTCCTCAGACTTTTGTGCTATTTGCAATTTAATGGTTATACTAAGTGACATACTTTTAAGTTTAATCTGCATTTTTAACATTTCGCCTGTACTTTCTTAAGTCTAGACAATCAACAAAACAATAAATCTAGCCCTGATATGTAGTGCTTGCTGATTTCTGTGGTGTAAATATTCTTGTCATGGCTGATTTCAAGCTATCAATGTAACATCATAGAGCACAGAGTTATGAGGAGACATGCAGTAGCATATTATATAGCATTCTGCCATACAAGTACAATAGGTGTAAATAATCTGAAATACATAGATAATAGTAAGTTCTAAAATAATTTGTAATTGACAAGTTTTGAACATTTATTATCATTGTTTCTAATATGATTTTTATAAATTTATATAGTTTTATTTTTTTTTTATTTTTCAACCGTTTTATTCATACATCTTACAGTCTAACGTAAGTAAAAATTCAGTGGTTCCTGGTATAATCACATAGCCATTCCTTCACCACCACAATCTACATGTGGATATTTCCTTTTCTTCTGCAAAGAATCCCATATCCCTCCCCCATCTTCCCACGCATTGACATTTAGCTTTGTCTTAATGCCTTTGTTACATTCAATGGAAGCATATTACAATGTTACTGCTAATTGCAGACCCTAGTAAGCATTGATTGCATTTTTCCCATATACCATTTTATTTTCAACACTTGCAATGTTGACATTCATTTGTTCTCCCTCATACAAAAACATTCTTATATTTTAACATTGCATCACCATCATGGTTCACACTAGTCATCGCCAAGTTTTCCTTTCACAGTCTTTATCCTCTATCTTCCCTTCTAGTGTCATACATACTCCCAGCCCTTGTCCCCCAGCCATACTCACACTCAGCTTCCTTCAGTGAACTTGCAATATTGTGCACCCACATCAGACAGTACTGTGCTATGCATTTCTGGGTCTTTACAATCAGTCCTGTTGAACATTCTTCAGCATCAAGTGCCCAATTTCCACCCTCTTACTAGCTCCTGGTAACCTGTGATCTCAACTTTAACTTCCAAAGTTCACTCATTAACGTTAGCTGATATTGGTAAGACCATACAGTATCTGTCTTTTTGTTTCTGGCTAATTTCACTCAGCATAATGTCCTCAAGGTTCATCTACATTATTACATGCTTCATGACTATTCTGTCTTATGACTGCATAATATTCCATCATTTATATATACCCCAGTTTGTTTAGCCACTCATTCATTGATGAACATTTGAACTGTTTCCATCTCTTGACAACTGTGAATAATGCTGCTATAAACATTGGTGTGCAAATGTCTGTTTGTGTCCGTGCTTTCAATTCCCCTGAATATACACCTAATAATGGGATTGCTGGATCATATGGTAATTCTACACTTAGCTTCCTGAAGAACTGCCAAACTGCACCATTCTACATTCCCACGGACAGTGAATAAGTGTGCCTCTTTCTCCACATCTTCATCAATATTTGCCATTTTCTGTAATTTTTTTTTTAAATAATGGCCATTCTAGTAGGTATGAGATGATATCTCATTTTGGTTTTGGTTTACATTTCCCTAATAGCCAGTGACATTGAGTATCTTTTCATATATTTTTGAGCCATTTGAACTTCCTCTTCAGAAAAGTATCTGTTCATGTCTTTCACCCAAATTTTATTTGGGTTCTTGATCTTTTTGTTGTTGAGTTGGAGAATCTTTTTTTATGTTGTAGATATTAAACCCTTATCTTATTTGTGGATTCCAGATATTGTCTCTCATTGCATAGGCTGCCCGTTTATTTTTCTGACATAGTCTTTTGAGAAACAAGTGTTCAGTTTTGAAGAGATCCCATTTATCTAGTTCTTTCATTGCTTGCATTTTGGATGTAAGGTCTAGGAAAGGGATTCCCCTACATTTTCTTTTAAACATTTTAAACATTTTGATCCATTTTGAGTTTGTTTGTTTGTTTGTTTGTTTTTTGTATAAGATGTTCTTCGTTCTTTTGGATATGGCTATCCAGTTCTCCAAGCACTATTTGTTGAAGAGGATGCTCTTTCTCAATTAAGTTGACTTGACTGCCTTATGAAAGATTAGTTGGCCATAGATGTGAGGGTTCACCTCTGAACATTCAACTTGATTCCATTGGTCAGTATATCCATTTTTATGCCAGTATCTATTTTGACCACTGTAGCTTTGTAATATGCTTTAAAGTCAGGTAGTGTGAGACCTCCCACTTCATTTTTCTTCATCAAGATATTTTTAGATATTCAGGGCAACTTTACTCTTCCAAATAAATTTGATTATTGGTTTTTCTGTTTCTGTAAAGTAAGTTGCTGGGATTTTAATTGGTGTTGTATTGAATCTAAAATCAGTTGGGGCAGAATGATATTTTAACTCCATTTAGTTTTCCAACCCATGAACAAAGTGTGTCTTTCCATTTATTTAGGTCTTCCTTAATTTCTTTTAGCAAGGTTTTTCAGTTTTCTGTGTATAGGTCTTTTGTGTCCTTATTTAAATTTATTCCTAGATATTTGATTCTAGGATATTGCTCATCACTTGTGTATAGAAACACTACCGATTTTTGTGTGTTGATCTTGTATTCTGCCACTTTTCTGTTCTTGTTTATTAGCTCTAATAGGCTTACTGTCAATTTTTTTTTAGGATTTTTTACATACAGGATCATGTCATCTATTAACACTGAAAGTTTTGTTTCTTCTTTTCCAGTTTGGAGTTCTTTTCTTTCTTTTTCTTGTCTCATTTCTTTAGCTAGAACTTCCAGCACAATGTTGAATAGAAATGGTGTCTTCTTCCTGATATTAGAGGGAAAACTTTAAGTCTTTCCCCACTGAGTGTGATTTTAGCTGTGGATTTTTCATATTTTTCCCTTATCATTTTGAGGAAGTTTACTTCTATTCCTATCCTTTGAAGTATTTTTATTATGAAAGGATGCTGAATTTTGCAAATGCTTGCCTGCATCAATTGAGATGGCCATGTGGTTTTTCATCTTTAATTTATTGATGTGATGTGTTACATTAATTGATTTTCTTGTATTGAAACATCCTTGCATGCCTGGGATAAAACCTGCTAGGTCATGGTGTATAATTATTTTAATGTGCTTCTGGATTAGATCTGCAAATATCTTGTTGAAAATTTTTGCATCTATATTCATTAAAGAGACTGGTCTGAATTTTTTTCTTTTTTGTGGTGTCTTTGCCTGACTTTGGTAGTAGAGTGATGCTGGCCTCATAGAATGAGTTAGGTAGCTTTCCCTCCTCTTCAATTTTTGGAAGAGGATTGATACTAATTTTTTTTTTAAATGTTTCTCATCACATGTGAAGCCATCTGGTCCTGGACTTTTATTTTTGGGGATTTTTTTGATGACTGATGCCATCTCTTTTCTTGTGATTGGTTTGCTGAAGTCTTCTATTTCTTTTCAAAATAGAACAATGTTGGTTGTCCTCACTTTTTCTCGGAAGTTATTCATTTCATCTAAGTTGTCTAGTTTGTTAGCATGTAGTTGTTCATAGTATTCTCTCATTATCACCTTTATTTCTACAGGGTCGGTAGTTATGTCCCCTTTCCCATTTCTGATGTTATTTATTTGAATCCTCTCTATTTCTTTGTCAACTTAGATAAGAGTCCATTAATTTTATTGACTTTCTCAACGAACCGACTTCTGGTTTTGTTGGTTCTCTTTATTGTTTTTGTATTCTCAATTTCATTTATTTCTGTTCTCATCTTTGTTATTTCTTTCCTTCTGTTTGCTTTGAGGTTACTTTGCTGTTCTTTCTGTAGTTCCTCCAGGTGAGCAGTTAATTCCTTGATTTTTGCTCTTTCTTCTTTTTTCTAATATAGACAATTACAACAATAATTTTCCCTCTCATCACTGCCTTTGCTGTATCCAATACATCTTTTTTTGAGGGGGTGCATGGTCCAGGAATCAAACTCGGGTCTCTCACATAGAAAGCAAGCATTCTACCACTGCATCTTATACATTTTGATATGTTGTGCTCACATTTTCATTTTCCTCGAGATATTTACTGACTTGTAATTTCTTCCCTGGACCACTTATTCATTGTTTAAGACAGTGTTGTTTAGCCTCCATAACTTTGTAAATTTTCCACGCTACTGCCCATTACTGATTTCCAACTGCATTCCATTATCATCCAAGAAAGTACTTTGTATAATTTCAATATTTAAATTTACTGAGACCCCAACATGTGGCCTATTCTAGAGAATGATCCACGCAAACTTGACAAGAATGTGTATCCTGTTGTTTATTGGGTGCAATGTTCTGTAAGTCTAGTTCATTTATTGTATTATTTAAGATCTCTGTTTCCTTATTAATCCTATGTCTAAATGAGAGTGGTGTATTGAGGTCTCCAACTACTATTGTAGAGGTCTCTACTTCTCCTGTCAGTGTTTGCCACATGTATTTTGGGGCACTCTGGCTCGGTGCATAGATATTTATGATTGTTATGTCTTCATGATAAATTGCTCTTTTTATTAATACATAGGGTCCTTCTCTGTCTCTTTTGTTTACATTCAAAATCTAGTTTGGTATCTTAATACAAATATATTAAGATACAATATCTTAATACATATCTTAATTTTTTCTCTTTTAACCCTATTATTTCCCTTCCTGCTAATCTTTATTTCTCCAGACCTCTTTCTCTAGTCTTTTCCTATCTACCTGTACTGCTCCCTTTAGTATTTCTTGTAGAGCAGGTCTCTTGTTCACTAACTCTATCAGTCTCTGTTACTATTTTCAACTTTCCCTCATTTTTGAAGGACAGTTTTGTCAGATATAGAATTCTTGGTTGGCAGGTTTCCTCTTTCAGTATCTTAAATATATCATCCCGCTGCCTTCTTGACTACATGATTTCTCCTGAGAGATCTGCACTTAGTCTTATCAAGTTTCCTTTGTGATGGATTGCTTTTCTCTTGCCACTTTCAGAATTCTCTCTTTGTCTTTGATGTAGCTATATTTGGAACTATTCTGTTTGAGATATGCTGTACTTCTTAGACCTTTAGTTTTATAAGAATTGGGAAATTTTCATTTCCTCCATTATTCTTTCTGCTCTCTTTCCCTTCTCTTCTCTGGAACACCCATAGCATGTATCTTCTTGCATTTCATGTTGTCATTCAGGTTCTTGAGACCCTGCTCAAATTTTTCTATTTTTTTTCCCTATCTGTGCCTATGTGTGAAGAATTTCAGATGTCCTGTCTTCTAGTTCACTGATCCTTTCTTCTTCTCTTCAGATCTCCTATTGTGTGTCTCTATTTTGTTTTTCATCACTTCTATTTTTCCTTTCATTCCCGTAAGTTCTGCCATTTGTTTTTTCAGGTTTTTTAGTTCTTCTATATGAACACCCTGTGTTTTCTTTATATCCTGCATGTCTGTTTTTCTATATTTCCCTTCAACTTGTTGAATTGATTTAGAAGATCTGTTTTAACATTGTTTCAATTCTTGTGTCTCAGTTAAGGTGCTAGTTTGTTCCTTTGGTTGGGCCATATCTTTGTTCTTCCTGGTATGAGTTGTGATTTTCTGCTAGTGTTGAGGCATCTGATTTCTTGCTTAGTTTATTCTAGAGGTCATTTTATTTCTCTTGCCTAAGGTTTTCCTGTTGGTTAGATTTGTTCTCTATCTGTTCATCTCTCTCAACAGCCAGTTGTCTGATTGTTTCTGCCCTCGTGTCCCCCTAGAACCAGACACCTACAGCAGCCTGACTCAGGAGTGGAGCAGGCACTGGGCACCACAGCAGTGTCTCTGTGGGTAAACCAAGTCAGCTGTCTCCTAGTGATGGTCTGTTTTTCATCATGCTGCAAGACCTGGGTTTGTTTTAGGGTGCTGCTTTAACAGTTGGGTCATATGTGTTTCTCAGCCAAAACTGGGGCAGGTTTCCATGCAGGGGGTCTAGACCCCCTCTGGCTGGCCAGACACTAGTTCTAGGTAGTACTGAAAAATTCTTCACTTCTCTTGCACTTTCTGCTCTGCCCAGCAGGTGATGATGTTGTATACCTTAATCACCCTCAGAACATTGGTTGTGTCTGTCCAGGTCTGGCTAAAATAATGAGATTCTTGTTCCCTTTCTTTGCAGGCCACAATCTGGCTCATAAAGTGTTCCCCTACTTTATTTGTGGCAGAGTACACCCCCAGCTATCCTAGTCTTGAATCTTGTCCCAGGTGGGGATCAGATCTTTCACAGACATTTGTCACAGGAGTTGGGAGGACTTTTGGACCCAGGGCTGGAAGCACAGCTCTGCCCACATTTTCTCAGACTCTCTGTCTCTCACTGACCTGGGCATTGACATGCTTTCCCTTGTTCCCCAGGTCTCCAAAAGGTGAGGGTCTGTCCCACTGTTGTGAGAGAACATGTATTCTGTGTCCCTGTTGGAGGGATCCCTGCTGCTATTTCTCTGCCTGTCCCATGCTGTGAGACTGAGTGAGGGAGAGAGGAGAAGACCAGTCAGTCCAGGACAGAAAATTCCTACCTGGTATTCTTCTGCTTCTTCAATTCAGGATTTGTAGGGGCATTCTCCAATCCATATGCTGCTCTAGATTTCTGAATAATTCAGCATTGTTCTTTTCTAATGCTGAATCTCCAAGGTAGGATTTTCAGTGGCTGTTTATGTCATCCCTATAGTTTTATTTTTATCATGGCTATTTTTCACACACTGGTCACAAAATTCCTGACAATTTAACAATTGGCTTTTGTGATATTGTGCAAGCTGGCTCTGTCACACCATATCCGTATACCTCTAAACAACGTGCTAGTCACTACTTTTTGATTTCTTAGTTTTAGACATTATTTTCTGATTCCCTACAATAATAAGTGAGAAATTAGCCCATTTCTATTATTTCCCCTTTCCTTGTGCTAGCCAGTTTCCAGGATGACTCCCAAAGACCCTTGCTTCCTGGCATGCAGATCTTTGTGTAAAATTGATCCATGTAATCAATTGGATGTTGATGCCTTTGTGTCTTCTGCCGTACTTCTTGAATCACTTGTCCCAATGGAAGCTACTCACCATGTTGTCACTGTTGGACTTCAAGATTGACTCTCTCTGTCTCTCTTCTATCTCTTTGTTTTGTTTTATTTTCTGAGATTTTCTTAAAAAAAAAAAAAAAAACTTCCAGTCTTCCTATTGAAATTCTTAAAATTTGGCAAACATTTCAAATTTCTATTAGTTCTTATTGTTCAAAAGTTTAATTTTCAGAACATTCTCTTGTTTTAGTGGGCCACATATTCTTGAATCTCTCTGACATACCAATTAGAGGGCTTTGTTTTGGTGGTCCATTTGTTTTATATTTATTCTAGTTCCTAAATTATTTTCAGTTTTTAGCTGCTTCTTTTGTTTTAAGTTGCTGGGTTTTTCACCCCCTCAAATATTTTATGATGCTAGTTTCTCTTTAATAGTGACATACTATGCACTGCAAGAGAACTCTGGTATGAGAATTGGGCCTACTCACTGATGGACATGTGAGAGGTCTGCTATTAACACTAATAGAGCTCTCAGGGGGATATTTCTTTGGACAAAACCAGAATGGTAAATACCTAGCAGCAATATGGGAATAGGCAAGAGGATTAGCTGTGCCTGAAAGGTTTTCAATCAGTATTCCAGTTTCTAGTCCTATCTCTAATATATGCGTTTCTTTGTGTCTAAATTTTCCAAGGCCAATCCTCTCCTGGAATTCTCAGAGCAGACTGTGGGTCTATACACTTTATCCTTTTTCATACTTTAGCAATTATTTAAATAGATTTTCAGTAGGGATTGGAGATAAGCAGTTGTTTAAAAATTTGAACTTTTTTTTCAAAGTACTTTTCAGTTCAGTTCATTTAGAAGACAAAGGAGATCTCCATGAGGCAAAATTTACATAATGTAATTTCAACAATAAACAAGATTAAAAGGCTCCAAGAAATTTAGTAGAAGCTTCACATTAACAAATGTGAAGCATAATAGCTTCAAGTTTGCTTATTTTCAGAACCTTTTCCATTTAAATAATTGATATCTATAGCCTTTTAGTCTGCTAGTTATAGTTTTCTGTGTTCACATTTTCCCTTTTGATATTTTGTTCTGAAACTTACCATAATATGATCTAAAGTGTACTAGACTAGTATCCTTGAGAGTGGGCACTAGTCCTGGCTTTGCTGTAGCCATTGTGAGATTGTTGACCATGTATTTCAGCTTTCAGGACTTCTACCTCCTCCACCACAAAGTGAGGGTTTGATTAGGTGAAATCCATGTTTACTTCAGTCTCTGTGAGTCTGTGGTTTAAACCAATATATTTTATTCTTCTAAATATATTATTGCAAAATTTGTCAATGCAATTATTCTTACCACTGAGGAGAACAGATAATTTTATCTCATTGTAGTCACTTCTCTCTTCCTACACTGTTATTATCTTGGGGCAAGCAACTGCATTCTTTCACTGTATCCTTCTCTGTTACCAACATCTGGTTAAAACTGCGAAAGAGCTTCTTGAACTACAGCTAAAATTATGCCATTCTCCTACAAAATCTTTTCATTGATGCTAAGACACCCAGCTCCTTAAATCCATGATCTAGCCCAGGTCTAAGTCTGCATCCTTATCTCAACCATTTGCACTTACTTCTGCTTGCCAAAAGCACAGTAGTCACTTTTTCTGTCCTCAAACATGCCAAACTCTTTCCTGACTCTGCTATTCCCTCTGTCAAGTCTGCTCTCTTTTCCACATTTCCCATGGCTGGCTCCTTTTTATCTTTAAGGACAGCTTGAAAGGTATCTCTTCAGAGAAGACTTCTCCCACTTATCATTCCCTCTCCCAGTCCATTATTTCCCTGCTCACACTCGTCACTATTTGTAGTGATTGATTTGTTGGCCGAGGGCAAGAACCAGGTTCCTCTTGTTGCTCACTGTAGCCTGGTACCGAACATCATGTGCGGAATGTAACACGTGTTACATAAATATTTGATGAATGAGAAATGGACATTAAAATAAGTGATTTATATAAGAAATGTGCTACTGGAATGTATTTTATTTTAGAAAAGTGATAGCAATAATATGGAATAAAACCAAGGACTGTGGTGCAAAGAAATAAAAACAAATTATGTTTTTCTCTTAACTGGCAAGTGTATTTTTACATTCAAGCTACATTAAATCAAGCCTGTTTGTATTCAGATTTTCCAGGCTGACTTTGCTTAAAATTGGAAGCATTTTAGAATAATTTATGCTTCCAGAAGAGAGTACAATGCTCTAGTGATGCAAGGCCCCTGAGGGCAGAGTAACATATAAAATATTCATGAAGCTTAAGTGCAAGAGACATCAGAATTTTTCGTTGTATTTTAACACTGTGTTTCTGTATAAGAGAGTTGTCAAATGAAAGAATGTGAGAGAAGATAAATATTTAGGACTTTAAGGAGAACCTGTGAAGTGAATTCTTGCCCCTCTGCTTTTTCAGCTATTGCCTCCTAAATGTGTGTGTGTGCACATGTGTTTCCCTCCACTGGGTTGTATTTCAATTTCATATAATCATTATGAAAATTAATATTATGAATCAATAGAGATTTGGTTGTCTTATGCAGATTAGCCTGGGATTTTCATTCATGTTTGACCTTTTGAAATTGAGATGATTTTTCTTCACTTATTTTGTAGGAAAAAGATAAAATGAGGCATAAAGTCTTGATAACTGCATATGGTCTTATAGGGTATTTCGAATTCCTCTGAATAGTGTCTCTTCTCATATACATATAAACATCCATCCACAAAGTATATAAGACAGTGTGCCGATTTGAATCTGTGGTGGACCCCAGAAAAGCAATGTCCTTTAATCCTCATTCAGTGTTGCTGGCTGGGAGTTTTTGATTGTTCCCATGGAGATGTGAGTTGTGGGTGGCAACTTCTGACTAGAAGGCTTCCACAGAGTGCTGACTCCACCCATTCCAGGTGGGTCTTGATTAGTTTACTAATCAATATAATGTTTAAAATAAGAGACATTTTGAAGAAAGATCCTTGAGAGCCACGACAGAGCCATGAGAACCACACAGTCCCCACAGCCAGAGACTTTTGGAGATGAAGAAGAAAAATGACCCCAGGGGAGCTTCATGAAACAAGAAGCCTGGAGAGAAAGCTAGCAGATGGCCCCATGTTCACCGTGTGCCTTTCTGCTGAGAGAGAAACCTGGACGTTATTGGCCTTCTTGAACCAAGATATCTTTCCCTGGATGCCTTAGATTAGACATTTCTATAGCCTTGCTTTAATTTGGACATTTTCACAGCCTTAGAACTGTAAACTCGCAAATTAATAAAGTCTCCCTTTAAAAGTTGTTCTGTTTCTGGTATATCGCATTCCAGCAGCTGGCAAACTAGAACAGTCATATTCTGAGGCATTCAAAGAGTATATAGTGAAAGCATATTGGAAAATATTTAAGGTTCAATGATCTTTCAGAGTCATTTAAGTTGAAAACAGCTGATGAAAGTCAAATGGATAATAATATAAGCAACCTTTCCATGTCTACAGATATATCATCATCTTTCATAAGCCATGGATTCCTTTTTTTAAAAAAGTTCATCAGAAAGATAAAAATTGTTTGGTACACTTTCATGAAATACAATGTTATCTTAAGCACAACAAGTTCTACAGAGTTTTTGCACATGATGCTATTCCCCCATCCAACTCATGTCAATTTCCTCAGATTATAGGTTATCATGCAACATGCAAAACGTATTTACAGGATGTTTAAATCTAGAAATAATTCAACCTATAGTTTCTTCACTTTGTGATGTTCTTGAACATTTAGGCTACAGAATATGATACTAAAAAGTACAAGAACATCTTAAATTAATAATTTGATAATTAATTTAAATTAATAACGATATAATTCCTTTTGAAAAGACTGGGCCATTTTTTTTCCTTCAGAGGAGTAGCTATAATATCATCTGAAATTTTAAAGTGGGGGCCTTTCCAGAGCAATAATTATAGATAAAGTACACAGTACTCCTTCTTGCAATCAGAGGCCTTATACTTGTTCCAAGTATAAATCAGTTGTAGGAGATTATAGGAAGGTGATCTCATGTACCCTGCTCCATCATGCCCCTTATGTGACTGATTATCAACATTCAGAAAATTCATTTTCATTGTCATTACTGTCACAAACGGGGTATTTATAAGCATTAACTTCGCTACATGGTTAAAGATTCCATAAAAATAAGACTTCATGGGATGAAAATTACTGGAAACAGACATAAATCAATTCACAGCTTAAATGTAGTTAGCAATACCACATTAAGCAAAAACATCCCAGTTACTCTGTAAAATTAGTAATTTCATGAGAAGAGTCTATCATTAGCAACTTCAGGTTTATTTCAACTCTGAAATTTCGTGACTTCCTTGAGTATTTATAGAAAAATATTTTTACAATTGTATAATTAAAATAAAAGAGAAACTGACATTTGATGCTCAATTTCATGTTCCTAATCACAATGCTATTAAAGTTTTGAATGTGTCATGGTCAGATTATGTGCAGGAAGTAGTACTGGAAACTGATTTCTTGGTGCCTCTTCGGCACCGTACTCTAAAGCAGTTATTACTTCTTCTATCTCTCATGATTTCTCACTTTTTCTTCTTCTCATATCTTTCTCTATTTTTATTCTTTCTGTTTCTCTTCACCCTAATCACAGCCAAAAGTGATTCATGTACTGAGTAAGGAAACAAAAGATTGAGAAAATCAGTCTGTTGTTGTCTCATTACATATACTCTTTTTCTCATCAAATACTATTCTATAAATTAGTGACCATGAAAATTATTTTTTATGGTAATTTATTTTTTCTAACTCATTTGAAAGCTGCAGTGTTCAATGTTGTGGTTTTATCTGAAACCTGAAAATAATTGAGCTTTTCTAAGAGGATCTCCACAGATTTTTAGTATATTAATGTCAGAGAGATTTGAATAGACTGGGATAAGCTTTGGATAAATGCTAAAATGTGAAGAGCCTGTCAAACCTCTTTACTGTTCCATTTAGTCATTCAAAAATAGGTATCTCTAAGTTTTGATAAATATTATTCCTGCAGTGAGCTTACTGAGCTGATCTTGTTAGTGTATTTGCTTTCCAATTTTTCTTCCCTGGACCTCTCACAGATTCATCTTCATGACTATTGATAATCCAGTGCCCGACTCTTCTTCCACTCACTAATATTGCTGAGCTGTCTGTGGTGTGGAGCTGTCCTTTTAGACCCTTTACTGGCTTCCACACAGCTTTCCCCCTGGCTTTCCACTAGCTCTCTGCTTCCTTTCATACCACCTTCACACATCCAGGTGGATGGCCTCAAGAGGAGAATCCAGCTCACACACTACAGTGTGAAGTTGGATTAATTTTACATTTTATAGTTTCTCAGAATATGTCCCAAGTTTTTTTAAAAAATCCATCACTTTTTTAGAATTAAACATTTAAAACATTTAGACATCTGTGCTAATTTTTCTTGATAGCTGGTAATTAATATTTTTATAATCCTTTTCCTTTCATATTTATTTTGTAAGCACATTGACATTTTATTATAATTTTTCATTTCCTAACTTGTGTGGGTGATATACAGTACTTGAAAAAATAAAACTACAGTAGCAGATGACAGACTATACTTTTTGCCATGTTACTTTTGCAGAAAGAACAAGAGATTCCTCCCTCAAAGAGGGAAAAACTTATTCCTTTTATAGTAAGTTTTCATCAGAGCTCTTGACACTTACCTTGAGAACAATGTTAAGATAGCAATAACAGTAATTATAATAACAAATATTTACAGTGTGCCTAATGTATGTCAGGTACCATTTTACCATTTTCTATACTAATTTGTTACTAAATAGCAATGCGCAAGTAGGTACTACTATAATTCTCATTTTACAGAAAAGGAAATTGAGGCATAACAGATTTTGCGACCTACCTAAGTTAGTAAAATGAGCTGGACTCAGTCCCAGGCCATCTGACTCCAGAACCTGCCACTTAAACCATCATATACTGTCTCTCTCTTTAAAAATAAAAGCTTATCTTTGAATTGGACATTATCTTAGAATTCATGACTTGCAGGCATTTTCTAGTTTCTGTGCTTCTAAGATATGGGTTAGTCACAGTCTTGGGGAACAGAGTTTTGGAGATTTAACATGCCCTGATAATCTGAGTCTTAAAGTTCTGGAATGTTTAAATCCAAAACCCAGAAGGTTGAATGTTTAGTATAAAATTAAAGTTTCTTTAAAAGTAGAAAAACTTGCTGAGAAGCATTTTTAAGGACTAGCATTTTTATTTGCCAAAAATGTTATTTGATATAATACAGACTGAAAATATGCTGAAAAATTCATTATCCATTTTATAACATGTTATTGAGGGTAATAATCTGGTTAAAACTATTCTACACCCGGACTATTAAATAAAAGAAATACCAACATTGGTTGGAACCCAATATGAATGTGACACATATATCTATGTGTAAAGTTGAGCTTCTTAAATTTCGATTCAAATTTGTAAGTCATGATTGCATACTAGAAGTGCAATGAAGTGTAAATAAAATGGATAATTTATATAGTTAGTGTTAACACAGTTAATGAAAATGTCTGCAGCAAATCACAATGAATGCTAGTTGGCTCATGGCCCTCATCTATGCTTTAGAAAATAGATGAACATAACCTTCTGGAATTATCTTCCTGAAAATTATTCTTCTGACTGTGAGACCCTATTCTGTGTGGGTAGAAACTCCTGGATTTCTAGAATGTTCTTTCTTATGCACTGTTCCCCAAAGAGGCATGGGATGATCATCATTTCCTGAGTCTCTGCTCAGGACTCTGCAAGGAGAGTGGTTGCTGGAGACTAGTTAGGAGCAGAAAGGAATTATCTTGCTTCCAAATCCTGATTCAAAATAAAAAGAAGTCTAAGGAAAAAAGAACCAAGGAAAAAATACTAGCTTTTATAGATAAGTAAATTTGATTTTTACTCCTTATATGTGTTTGCAAAAAAATTTTAAAGATCAAATCTACATGTACAAGACAATAACAAGCCATCATTAGACTCAGGCGGGGACCTGCCTTCCAGACTACTAAAAGACTGGTTAGTTAGTATATTAATTTGTTAAGCTGCTGGATGCAATATACGAGAAAAGGAGCAGCTTTCAAAAAGGGAACTTAATAAGTTTCCAATTCTAGTGCCGAGAAAATGTCTAACCTAAGGCACCAACAGGAGATTACCTTCACTCAAGAAAGGCTGATGCTGTCTGGACACCTCTATCACTGGGCAGTCATGTGGCTGGCATCTGCTGGTCCCTTACTCCTAGGCTCCATTGCTTGCAGCCTCTGTTCCTGTGGGGGTCTCGCATTTTGCTTCTCTGGGGCTGGCTTTCATCTCTTGGCTTCCCTTGGCTCTCTCCAGGTCTTGGCTTGCTTAACATTTCATGGCGATGTCTGGTAGCCTCTGTGCATGTCCAAACATCTGTGCCTCTGTCCTGCGCTCTCTCCAAAATGTTTTTCTTTTAAATGACTCCAGTAAACTAATTAAGACCCATCTGGAATAGATATCTCTATCTGTTCCAAAGTTCACACCCACAATTGGGCATGCCACATCTCTGCAGAGATAATCTAATCAAATGAGCTGCAATTTTGAATTAGGATTAAAAGAAATGACTGCCCCCACAAGATAGGATCGGGATTAAAACATGGCTTTTCTGGAGTACATAACAGATTCAAACTGGCACAGTTTTTCAGTTAGTGGGCATGGATACTCTGCTCTGTTTCTGGTAAGGCTGTCACTAAATGTAAATTCCCATGATGAATGCATTCACTATGGCAGGAGAAGAATAATTGTAAGGGCCCAAAGGCAATATTACTTTTTCTTTATATACATAAGTGTGCATTCACACAAGCACTTCATTTTCATGTGAAAATTATATGAGCGTGTCACATAGATCATTCTTTTCACATGAAAATGAAATGTCTTTTCTCTAAGTCTACTGCATTATTGTTGTTTGCTATCTATAATTGGGCTCTCTAAGCCTCTATTTTCAACTGAATAATCTCAAAAGGGATCACAAAACTGTAAGATATAGACATATAAATATGTGATATACTATACATATGATCTATACATAATCACATTATGGTGGCTTGGAGCTATGTACCCCCAAAAAACATGTCCTTAATTCATTCCTGTGGGAGTAAGCTCAGTTTAAATAGGATCTTTTGAAGATATTATTTTAATTAAGGTGTGATTAACTGAAACAGAATGTGTCTTAACACTATTACTGGAGTCCTTCATAAGAAGAATGAAATTCAGACATAGAAAGAGAAAGCTCCCAGAGTATTCAGAAGCTAGAAGGCAACAGAACCCAGAAGAAAAGGAGAGGGTCTATATGTGCATTGCTGTGTGACAGAAAAGCAAGGAGTAAGGATTGCCAGCAGCCAGCTGCACAACGTGAGTCTTCTGGGAGAAAGCATCACCTTGATGGCACCTTGATTTTAGACTCCTCTTAGCCTCAAAACTCTGAGCTGACAAATGCCTATCATTTAAGCTAACCCATTACATGATATCCATTTTAGCAGACAGAAAACTAAAACACCTTTTTTTTTTATTTTACTTTTTTACATTTGATATCAGTACTAACGCTTGGATGAAATGGTTAATCACTTTATTTTTCCTGAATTTTTTCTAAATTTCATTTTCCACTTCCATTCCTAAAAATTATAAGGATAGTGTTCTCAAGTAAACAAAGAACATTATTGAAAAAAATAACTCAGCCATTAGCCCTATCTATCCCCACAGAATTTTATACATACTAGAATAACAGAATGTTAGAATGAGTCATAAATGATTCCCTATTAAAACTATTTCATTTTACACAGAACGAAATTGAGGCCCAGGTAAAGTATATGGCTTTGCCAAGGGTCAATCAAATGTGCAGCTGCAGATGAATGAGCTCCCAAGTGTCTTTGTTCTAGAGCAGGGCTAATTTAAACACAGTACACTGCTTTAAAATACAATTACAAAACAGTAAAAAGCATTTTCTTTATAGCTTAAACTCAGAAAAGTAGACCAATGCTGTACCTTAATAATAATGATGAAGTAAATTGAAGAAAATAATATGAGTAGGAGAAGGGGTACTAAAATGTTTTATGCTGCTTTTAATAAACCACTTGCTACTCATGGTCTGGTGTGTGGGGACACTTGGGGAAGTCTCAGATGTCAGTGGCATTTGGCATACATGGAGTATGCCAAACGTTTTATGCCTTGTGTAGAGGAAAGTAGAAACATTTGTTTAAAGGAATGTCCATGGCTCTTTAGGAAATCTTATCTAAGGACTGGTATTTATATCATTCTGAGACATCAATGAAATTTAAGGGTTTCTAGGAAAAATACTTTAAATGAAGAGAGGGTTTTGTTTGCTTCGAGGATTGAATGTTATGAGATTTTTTTTTTTTTGAATGATAAATAATCACAACTTGGGCAGTGTCTTAGTTTGCCAGGGCTGCCATAGAAACCACAGACTTAATGGCAGAAACCAAACCTCTTTTCTCATGGTTCTGGAAGTTAGAAGTCTGAAATCAAGGTGTCAGCAAGGCCTAGTTTCCTTTTAAAGTTGAGAATCTGCTCCACACTTACCACTTTGTCTTCTGGTAGCTTGTTGGCAATCTATGTGCTCCTTGGTTTGTGGCATGACTCAATCCCTGCCTCTTCACATGGCTGACTGGCTGGTTGTTTCTCCATGTTCAAATCTCTTCTCCTTATAAGGACACAGCCATAATGTAATCCAGTTTGGCCTCATCTTAACTAATCACATCTTCAATGATCCTATTTATGTATAAGTTCACATTTATAGGTCTGAGGGTTGGGACTTGAGCATGCCGTATGGAGAACACTATTCAATTCACAGCAGACTTGGTAGTGGTAGGAGAAGCAAGATCAATAAAAGATCTAATGATAGAGCAGGCAAGCACTCAAGGTCAGCTTTTGGTCAAAATGTGTGTGGCCAGGACTTGGGTACTCAGTGGTCAGATAGATTTTTCTGTGAAACACTTTCACTATATCTGGAACCTATCTTTTTATCCCACTTAGCACAGTATGTAATGAAAAAATTTTATTATTTTATCACTGCCTATTTTTCCCTGTTATGTAGTAAGATCCATAGGGCATTTTTGCTTTGACCCAGACTCTGCTCAGTTCCTGACACAAAGTAGAAAATCACAACATATTTGTTGAACTAATGTATGAACTAAAGAAATATGGAAGGTTGCTATTCACCTTAGTTTTTTTTTTTTTCACCTTAGTTTTTAAGAATGTGTTTCTGAAACATAGTTTCCTTTTGTAACATATTTGGCTATCCCACAAATCATGCAATAAGTATACATTACTAAGTTATAAAATTCATATGATAATTATATATGTCATATATAGCTAAAATTATCCTGTTTTATGAATGTTGGTGGTTAAATTTCTGTAAATTTCTTAATATGTAATATACTACTATAAATCAAATTATTATTGCAATACAATTAAGTCATTCTAATTCTCCTATAAAATTTTCTTTCTTGTTGGCATTCTTCTTGACCTTTATCTGTCATTTCTTTTACTTTTCTTATTTTCAAGTTCATCTCATAAGTATAGCCAAACAAATGTTTAATGTAATACAATCTCTTCAGACACCCTACCAAAAACTTAATGGAGAAAATCTTCTGTAAAGACCTATTATATATAACTCTAATAAATCCTTTCAAAAGGTTATGGAGAGGCTTTTGACACATTTTAAAAATAAATTCAATTTGAGTAAGTTTGAAAAGTGTGGAATCATTACATTGCTCTGATAGTGTTCTTTTTCCTTTGGGAAATGTGGTTGAGAGAGTGACAGAAGAGTGAAGATCAAACTGAGCTGAAATAATAACATGACAGGTTATGGCAGGGAGGGATCCAGAAAAAGGTTCCACATGATGCTTTGAGGAAGAAGAAGGAGATGGAAGATGGGAAAAAAAAAAAAAAAAAAAAACCTTACAAAATACTGCACCAGCTTATCAAATGAACCCTCTGTTCTTATTGCTTCAAGTAATCTTTCTAAATTATGCATCCAAGTCTTTTATTATTGTGTAAAAACACCCAAACACTGCCTGCAGGACAAGCAAAGAACTTCTTAAAATCCTTCATTGTTTCCTTATGTCATCATTTCCAGATCTATCCTCTTCTATGCCCAATTACCTCAGAGAACTCGAGTTTTAGCAATCCTGAAGAACTTGGAGTTCTCAATGTATCCTTTCTATCCTACACATCCTTCCAAGAATGGTACATATTGTTAGGGAAGATGGGAAATAGAATATAAAGAGCTGGCATCATCCCAGAGTGCAAAATCAGTAAACTATACTCAGGATATGGGTAGTAGAGTTGGATTCATTCTTCACAAATAATTTCGCATATAAACACCAAAGAGCTTGAGAGGTAGATGGGAGGAATTAAAAAATGGAGTGGGAATAAATATTATTTGAGTATTTCCTAGTATAACATCTACAGACATACTGGCTGTTGCACCTACCCTATCATTAGATCTTCATAACAGGCCTATAATATAGGGGACAAGACACGATTTTTGAAGACTAGGAAGCTAAGCATAAGGTCTCATACCTGGAAACTGGCAGAACCAGGGTTCAGATCCCAGTACTTCTTGAAATAATTTCGACCTTAAAAAATAATTAATATTTATAACTTAAAAAAAAATCTATGAAACACATTCACATACTTTACTCTTTCTTCTTCTTTTTTTTTTTCCCTTGGGCAGGCACCAGGAAATGAATGCTTTTTATTCTTGCTGATGTACTTATTTAGTTATAGTAGCATTTTCTAGGAAATCCAACTGGTCACCTATAGAGCCTTACAGAGTGACAGCACATAAACACCAGTCATAAATTCCTACACCTGATCTATAACTTTGTGGCTCCTATGATTGAGACATACCATAAGACAAAGTGAACCAGCCTTTTAAGATTGTTTAAGCCTACTGACATTCACAAGAAACTGATATATATAATACAATTCTGAATTATTCATTTACAATTGGAAATATAACTGTCAAGCAGATCAGAATTTTTTTGTCCACTATTCAGTACATTTTTTCCTTGTAGGAAAATCTATAAATTATAGTTATAAATTTATTTGATGTCAATGGAATCACTTCAATGATAACAGTGAGAGCAACTACAACACTCCAGGTATTGTGTTAAACTCTTTAGATTATTTCTTTGATTTCTCATAATGTGATTTTGTGAATATCTATTTCATAGATGAGGAAAGGAACACTCAGAAAGTAAAAGTAACTTGCTCAAATTTACATCACTAGTGAGGATCAGAGCCAGAATTCAAATCAAAAATCTACTTAGAGCAAAAGCTCTTAGGCATGACCCCCTACTGCCTTCCCTACATGCTATAAGGTTCTAGAGGGCAGGAAGAGTCCTATTGACAATAATAACTACCAATGGAGCAGTGTCTTAGTTTACCATGCTGCTATGACCAGTACAACATCATGGGTTGGCTTAAACAACAAGATTTATGCTTCATGGTTTTGGCCAGGAGTCCCAAATCAAGGCATTGGCAATACTATGCTTTCTACTGGAGTCAGTAACATTCTGGTGATTCCTGTCTTCCATCACATGGCAGTGCCCTTGGTTTCTCCCTGTCTTTCTCTGACTTCTCTTTATAAAATCTCTAGCAATATTGATGAAGACCTTCCCTATTCAGTTGAGCCATACCTAAATGGGATCTTAGAAGGTTCCTATACAGAAATCAGTCCACACCTGAACTGATAATACATCTTCATAGGACTCTATTTATGAATTGGTTCATTCCCTTAGAAATGTAGATTATGACTGAGAACATATCTTTTCTGGAGCACATAATTAAATCTACCGCAAGGAGTGCATAGCATCATGTCATACTTAAAATTCATTCCTTTATACCATTCTTTCATCTTCACGTCAACCCTGTGATAGCAGTACTTTCACCACTATTTTACATAAAGAAAAGGAAGCTCAAGTTTGACATCATTTCCTGAGGTCTTATAGCCAGTAAGTAGCAAACCTGGGGAAGATTCATTCCACCACTTTGAAGTTTGCAGTCTCTCTCATGCTGCATACTACCTTTCCAAGCCAGGCACATTTGCTAGGCGGTGAAGATAGGAACCGTCATATGCCAGGCATGCTATAGCACTTTATACATATTAATTTACTTAATTTTCATAGCAATCCTATGAATGTAGTTCTATTGTTATCATCAGTTTATGGGTAAGGAAATGTAATCAGTGGAAGAGTTAAGTAATCTGTCCAGGGTTGCCAATTTATAAGTGGAATATAATGCAGCAGTCTACCTCTAGAGCCCTATGCTCTGCTGACTGTTGGTCAATTTTAGTAGCAAATAACCAGCTATATGACCTGATGCATTCAATTTCGCTCTAGAAATACTCTATGGGCATCAGAATGCCTCCCTCATACAGGGATGGTGAAAATGGAGTGAAGGGAGCATATTCATAAAGCGCAAGATCATATTTGTTGTTGTTGCTGTAGTTAAAAATATTCTAAGACCATACAGCATACAATGCAGATGTTTGGATTAAAAATTGACTAGCTAATCTAATTTTAATCTTGCCTCCTTGAGACTCTATTCCAGTCACACTGACAGAATTTGAGTATGCATTGCATGTATATATCATTTTCAAAAGAAGTAGACCAAAGGGGCAAAACAAAGCAGAGATGTAAAGAGCTATATGTGGAAACCATGAAAATATGTTACTGTCTGGGTGAAGTGAGATTCAAAGGGGAGTTGTGCCATGATAAGGTACACTTAGGGAGCCACATGAGACTAAGGTCAAGACTCATGTATTCTTGTTTAAAGAAATATTATAGAGTCAGAAACTGCTAGATGTTAAAAATCTACATTTCATAAAGATTTGAGAAAGAATAGTAAGGAGTTTAGATATTAATAAAGCAAAAGTGTCAGAAAGGGGAAGAGAGGCTCTCAAAACTGGACTTCAGACTATACAATCACAGATGGTGTTGATGAAAAAGAAAATGTTGGGACATCTCAAGAGGTTAGGATAGCTGATGGCGGGGGGGGTTGTCAATGAATGTCAGATTATGTAAAATGATGGAAGGAGTGGCATATGAGCAGAAGAATAATATAGACACCTAAGAAAATTGCCTATAGTTTAAAACTAAAAGGAACTAAGAAAAAAAGAGGAAAATCTGCTGATTGGGGCTGATGGTGACATTTTAACTGATAGCCATGGGAAAGCAGAAGTACTTGACTCCTTTTGCCTTTCTTCTTTAGAAGGAAAGCGGATAGCACCGGGAATCAAACCTGGGTCTCTGGCATGCAGGCAAGAATTCTACCACTGAGCCACCATTGCACTACCCTGAACCCATCAACTTTTATTACACTCTATGTTATTATGAAGATTTGAAATTGATATGGTAGTGTTATTGTATTTATTCATATCCAGGCACTTTACTTAGTACTTTGTAATTGTCAACACATTTGATCCCTAAAATAAATTTATGAGATTGATGATCTTTCTGAAGTTATAGAAAATGGAAGACTGAGATAAAATATAAACTGATATTTTCAGTCCCAAGATCTACCAGTACAGTGACTCCATTTGCTTTTAAGTGAGGTTATTTGGCTTAACTTGTTCTTATAGAACTCATATTGTATTAGGAATCTATAGTGTTCTTTAAACTGCTCATAATCTAATTTAAAGTAATTAGTTGAAGAATTTTATGCTATTTAGACTTTAAACTGACCTGTATTAAAACATACAGATTATAATATTTTACTGATCAAATCTTTATATTATATGATGTTGAAAGCAATGCCACATATACTGAATGACAGAATCTTCAGGCTGCATGAAGAACTGACTACAAAATGAAGCATGATAAGAAGGGAGAAATCACTTTTTAAAAAAATAAAGGGTTAAATAATTATGAATTAGAGAAGTCTGAATGTCTCCCAAGAACAAATATTATACTTCATCATTCGCTGTATCATTGTCTGGTACAATTGTGAAAATGATTCATAGTTCAAAAATTAAGACTGCCAAAATCTTAAAGTGAACTTAAACTACACTAAAATTGTTGTAGAGTTCAGATGATTTACTCTTTTTGTATGTATGCAGTTCATACATATGTAAAGTACTATAAAATGACACTTTATTTCCAGTCCACATGGCATAAATGTCTACCGGACATCTTCATCTATCCTTGGATAGATAAACCTGAGCTTATTTTTTTCTATTTCCAAACAAACATATTTTTTTTCTGGTCAAACTTATATTTATCATTCAGGATAGGCTAGGTTACCAATGCCCCCAAACCTCAATGACTTGCTGCAATAAAGTTTTATTTTTTAGTCATACTATGTGGGGATAGTCTGGTCTCTGCTTTCTGTCATCAACATCCTTATTCCTGGACCCAGGATGTTTCAATATTGATTGCTGTATAACAAACAGGCCCAAAATTTAGTAGGTTAAAAGGGCAGCCATAATACTGCTTCTCATAGTTATATAAATTGGACAGGCTCAGTGGGTGGTTTTCTGCTCCACATGTTATCTGCTATGGCTGCAGTGGTCTGGGGACTTGACTGAGCTGGAATGGGTAACATGGGTCACTCACATGGCTAACAGGTGATGTTGAATTTTGGTGGGGAGCTCTGATGGGGCTGTCTGCTGAACAGCCTACACGAAGTCCGTTTACGTGACTTGTCTTCTCACTACATGACAGCAGGGCTCCTAAAGGTCATGTTCCAAAAACATGTGTTCCAAGAGGTAGGAAGTGAAAGCTGTGAATCCCCTTAAAAACTAGACCTGAAAATGGTGCAGCATTGTATCTGCTGTATTCTCTGGTTAAGCAGTCAGTCCTGTGATTCATGCGGTAGAAAAATAAACTGTTACCTCTTAATCAAGAGACTTACAAAGCATTTATGACCATCTTTAATCCATAGGCTGACAGAACAGCCACTATCTGCAACTTGCTTAAAATCTTGACACGAAAGACAGCCTCAAAGGACCTTATGTTAGCAATGAAGTTTTCACCCTGAGAGTGACACATTTCATTTCAGCTCACAATTCCTTGGCCAGAATTGGTCCCATGACTGCAGCCAACCACAAGGGTGCAAGAAAGTAAAATCCTGTTACACATCCGAGAGGGAAGGACCAGAATATTGGGTAATTTCGTCACTGATGAAAACCGCACCATGTGGACATACTGTTTGCACATAGATGTCATTGTTGGTCATTATCTACACCAAGAACTCGCCACTTCCTATTGATTCTATCTAATTTGTCTCGTTCTCTCAAACTTCATTGCTGTGCTAATTAAACATTGCCCAAATTTCATAAGGGCTTACTGGTCTTCTTTTCTCCATATGGGCTCCATTTTAATTTATTTTTTGCAATAGACTCAGTAAGAGCTATATTAAGTGTGAACATATTCTTGTAAATTCAAGCAAAATAACAAACATTTAAAACATTTCAGATAAAATGTAAGCTTAAGGCAGTGCAGTGGTGGTGGTACAGTGGCAGAATTCTTGCCTGCCGAGCTGGGGACACGGGTTTGATTCCCGGTGCCTGCCCATGTATTAAAAAAATAAAAAAAAACAAACAAAAAAATAAAAATGTAAACATACCTGCTTAATGTCTTTCATTAATTTAACGCATATTTATTGAGCACCTCCTATGGGTCAGTGTGCTAATTCCTGCCAACACAAATTTTACAATCTCAAGTCTTCCCTTTGTCATTCTGATGAAATTTAAGAAATTTGATATGACTCATAATATACTTTAAAACAGGGCCCTTGCGGTACTTTCCCAATCCAATTTTAGGATAATCAATTCTACTTCTTATTTTTCTTATTTTACCTTAATTATTTTATGTGTGTTTTTCTTTCCTCAAAGGATAAATTATGGCTTTATTTTTAATTCTACTTTAAGAACTTCTAATTTGTTTGTTTCTGCTTTTATTATTGTTTGTTCCTTTTAGGGAAATTGCTTTTATGATCCTTTTTCTAAGTTATTGAATCAAATGCTTAGTTCATTTATTTTCATTCTCGCTCTCCTAATCATAAAGGCATTTAAAGAAACGA